>JAWNLU010000976.1:0-18777 GCA_035042165.1 Drosophila kuntzei
TGAAATATGCTAAGCTGGCAACACTGCTGCTGAGTGATGCTGCTGAATTCTTATTCTCGACTGTTCTTCTTCTTCTCTGACCCTAGGCGTCACTCAGCGCAGGGTTGGGTTTTCTTAAGGCTAGTAGCTCAAAATTATAAGCAATTCAACGAAGGCGTCGATCCGCCACAAATGCATTTATAAACATAAATTTCAAAACATACTATATTTCATAACTTCATTTAAGTTGCATACAATTTTAGTGAAATAAAAAGATTATTAAAATTATCAAATAAAAAATTAAACTACAAAATTATTAATGTTTTGTTAAAAAAAAATTTGTTTTTATTTACATATATGCTACTGGAAAAAATGTTGCGTGCGCTACGTATCGTGCGACACTATGGGTATACGGCGATTGCTAAGAAACTATAAACTTTTTGGACTCCAATTAAGATATTTCTGCATTCTATTATTTTTAGATTTATTTAAAATATTAAAGCTGTATGATTTATTATGATAGATTGCTAAAAGTTACAAATTAAAATTAAAATTTAAAAGTAACATCCATTTTGTGTTGCATGCGCTAAAACGCGTATGTACAACAATTTTGCAAAAAGTAACTGTGACAAAATTATATTTTATGCCATTCGAAAGTACACTTAAATCCCTCTAAACACTACGCAAAAGTTGACGGTACATATTTTAAAAGACAAAAAAGAATTGAATATTTTAATTAAACAAGGGGATCTCGCCCCTGATCGCTTCGCTCGGCTACTTTCCACGGCTCGCTTCGCTCGCGATACAGTCGACTATGCTCGACTGTCGGAGACCCGTACTTGGTATGAAAAAAGCAAAGACTGGTGAAAATTAATTTATATTTCAGTTAAACATTGATTCGTCGTAGGGTTTTATATTTAAAAACATGAATAATATATTAGTAGCACACATTAGCTAATTGAGGAACTGTTGTCAAATCACGGAACAAAATGAATCGTATACCAATCAATGTAAAGTCGAATAGACATATGCGTTATAGAGAGCGAGACAACAATATGTGTATTTCCAAGATCGGATAAGCACACACATACATACATATGTAAGCACGAGCCAAAACAAAAGAATTTTCTAGATTAGCATTTATAAATATGAACATGCCGGATTATGAACACGGACAAATAGCTAAAATCAACTGAATTTAAAAAAGGAGTTGACACAGCAGGGATTTGAACCAGCAACCCAATATCAAAATAGGATTAGAAAGTATGGGGACTCAACGCCGTTGAGCCATCATCTAATATATTACAAAATTGCTTGTTAATCAATCTTATTGAAAATTAATTAAAAATTGTATAATAACATCAAATGTTAATGTATATGTCAATATAACATCAATAAGACATGACAATATAACATTAATAAATAATAAAAAAAAACCATTTGCCCGAGGCAGGATTCTAACCTTCGACCTGCGTGATAGCATAAAATTAGATGAATTCAGCGACTTAGCACAGTACGCCACGGAGCCCTCTAACATTCGTCTGCCAAATTTCAGTTTTGTTAACAGCATTTTTCTGCTATTAATTTATGATTTCTGCCAACCCTCACCCAATTAAACAGCTTATATTATTATTTTAATATCTTCACAGATCGTAGACTATTTAAGCTTCATCTATGCAAAATGGAGTTTCTAGCTTTCAAATTGTTCTTATAAATTAGATATGAAATTTTTAATATGGGCGTAAAAAGGGGCGTGGCCAAGTTCTAAAACAAACTTGATCTGCTTGCAATATAGATGAACCTAGATACCAAGTTTGGTGTCTCTAGCTCTTATAGTCTCTGAGATCTCGATTTTCATACAGTCGGACAGACGGACATGGCTATATCGACTCGGCTGTTGATGCTGATCAAGAATATATATACTTTATGGGGTCTACCACGCCATCTTTTGCCGATTACGCACATTTTTCTTGAAACAAACTTAATAGACCCCTGTCTAAAAACCGTACGAACATTATGTGTGACACGCGTGATTTGCCCATATGATAAAATACGTAATCGGCATACATATGTATGTGACAATGTGCTAAAGCAAAGGGTAGATAACACAAGGGAACAAAATTAAACTTTTTTAATGTTGCATGGAATTTTATGATTGTTAACTAATTTGAGGTCGCTGAATCTACCCTCAGTTTTCCTGTAACAGCTCTAGTTTTTGAGATACAGCTTTCAGACATATTTTTCCTCTATCCCATTTAAGCTTAAAATAATCCGAGCTGCTCTTTATAAAAGTTTTTGGTTTAACATTGTCCACTTCGAGAAATATCTGTAAAAACGATCCCAACTATTTTTGCAGCATCTGTGGTGAATATACATTTAAAAATTGTAGACTTATGTGTGTCGGAGTTCATAAAACAGGTGTATTTTGCTTACTTTGGATTCCCTTTGGACACCCGTGACAAGAACCGGATACCCCAAATGGTATGAAAAAATGTGTAGAGTCTTTGAGATTATGGACAAATAAGAAAAGACTCCATTTTAGGTATCAAACACCATTGATGTGGCGGGAACCTTTAAATCATCAAGATGATTGATATTTTTGTGTTGTCGATATAAACGGGATTAATAAAAGAAAATGGTGGAAATGGTATTACCCTGACATGTTATCTGTTACTCGACCGGTCATGTACTCCGGCGAAGCGTCAGAACCCCAAGCTTCTTCATCTACACAAAATAATCCCAGCTTAGAAGAAAAAAGCTCTTCTTCAAGTGATGAAAGTGGGACAACTGATTTTAGCCCACATATTTCTTCTGAGCCCCAGCCTTTTAATCAGGAAGACCTGAGTGCATTACTCAGGGACCTTGGTCTTTCTAAAAATGCATCGGAAATTCTAGCTTCTCGATTAAAGCAATGAAATCTTTTAACACCAGAAACAAGAATTCCATACTATCGTAACAAAGAGACAGAATTGCTTTCATTCTTTACGAAAGATGGCGACTTTGCTTTTTGCTCAGATGTTCCTGGTTTATTTAAAGCAGTGGGAGTAGAGAAGTATGTTCCAAATGAATGGCGTTTATTTATTAATTCCTCCAAACGTAGTCTAAAATGTGTGCTATAATGCATAACGGCAATAAGCTGGGTTCGACACCGATTGCACATTCAACTACAGTCAAAGAAGAATATGCTACTGTAGTTTCTGAATCAAGTACAACGAACACAATTGGCTGATATGTGTAGATCTAAAAATGTTAAATTTTCTTCTTGAACAGCAAAGAGACAATACAAAACATCCATGTTTTATTTGTATGTGGGACAGCAGAGCAAAGTCACTGGACTAGAAAAGATTGGCCTTCCAGACAAGCTATGGTTCCGGGAGAGCTTCATGTTATAAATGAACCCCTTGTGCCCAGGGATCGCATAATACTGCCACCTTTGCATATTAAACTAGGGCTTATGACACAATTTGTCAAAGCTCTGAACAAGAATGGTGATTGCTTTAAGTACATCTCCAAGAAGAAAATTTGAGCACAGAGAAACTCACTGCCGGAATATTTAATGGTCCACAAATAAGAAGATTGATAAAGGATGAAGAATTTAATAGCAACATGACAATTATTGAAAAAATGCCTGGAATGAATTCGTTTGGACTGCACAAAATTTTCTTGGAAATAAAAAGGATGAAATGTGTGCGGAGCATATCGAAGTTATGTTGTCACACTTTCAACAGCTTGGTTATAACATGAGCATCAAGGTACACTATTTCCACAGCCATTTGGACCGATTCTCTGAAAATCTTGGCGATCTGAGTGAAGAACAAGGAGAACGTTTTCATCAAGACATTCGAACAATGGAGGAACGTTACCAGGGTCACTGGAATGCTCACATGATGGCGGACTGATGTTGCAGCATTGACAAGGGGGCTCCGCCCCCTGCTCTCTTCGCTCGGCTACCCCCGGCTCGCTTCGCTCGCGATACAGTCGACCATACTCGACTGTCGGAGACCCCGTACTTGGTATGAAAAAAGCAAAGACTGGTGAAAATTAATTTATATTTTAGTTAAACATTGATTCGTCGTAGGGTTTTATATAATATTTAAAAACATCAAATAATCAATGTAAAGTCGAATAGACATATGTGTTAGAGAGAGCGAGACAACAATATGTGTATTTCCAAGATCGGTTAAGCACACGCATACATACATATGTAAGCACGAGCCAAAACAAAACAATTTTCTAGATTAGCATTTATAAATATGAACATGCCGGATTATGAACACGACAAATAGCTAAAATCAACTGAATTTAAAAAAGGAGTTGACACAGCAGGGATTTGAACCAGCAACCCAATATCAAAATAGGATTAGAAAGTATGGGGACTCAACCCATTGAGCCATCATCTAATATATTGCAAAATTGCTTGTTAATTAATCTTATTGAAAAATTAAATAAAAATTGTATAATAACATCAAATGTTAATGTATATGTCAATATAACATCAATAAGACATGACAATATAACATTAATTAATAAAAAAAAAAACCATTTGCCCGAGGCAGGATTCGAACCTTCGACCTGCGTGATCGCATAAAATTAGATGAATTCAGCGACTTAGCACAGTACGCCACGGAGCTGTGTAACATTTATCTGCCAAATTGCAGCTTTGTTATCTTAACCAAACTTACAGATTATATGTTTGGGACTGTCTCTTACATTCTGACCGACTTTGGTCAAAGTCGGATTACTATATCATATAGCTGCCATAGGAACAATCGGATGCAAATTAACCTTTAGCATGAAAAACTTTTTTGTCTCTTAAGATATCTCAACTAAACTCATACTAGAGGTTAACATAACTAATTTTCATTTCCGAGAGCGAAGCGAACAGAGGGCGGAGCCCCTAGTTTACTATAAATTTGTGTTTGTCACTTTGTTTTCTTTGTAAAGAGTTGATTTGAGAGTTGAGTTATCTGCGTGCACTTAGTTTTTACTGCGAAATAAAAGTTGAGTTCTATTTTCAATACGTCGGCGCGAAATGTGTACAGGACGTAATGTCAATAGGCCAAATTTAAAAAAACGAATCGTAAAAATTTATCATCTGTTTTTATATAAAGTTTTTCATTACGCGGTCGTTTCACTACGAATCTAAATACGCCTTTAAATTGAAAAAAATGAGTTCACGTACAACTATTGATCAGCGGAGTTGGTGCTTAAACATTTCGAAGTTGGAAAAATTCAGCGGATTATTGCTGAAATTGTTAATTTGAGTCCAAGTACTGTAAACTGTAAGTTCAATGCTTTGTTCAAGAAAATCGTGTGGCAAATAAGAACTGAAATGCCCCTAACAAAATTTTCACAGAGTTTGAGCAAAGACTCATAGTCAGGAAAATCAAAGATGTTAAGAATGAAATTTTCCGCATTTTTAATGGGCTCAGGGTATACAAATTGGTATAGAATTTTATCATCACTAATCAGAGCATGACAGCTGACATCCTGGCTGAAATCTTGCGTCTGTTGCTATCGTTGTTTGTTGTGCAGGGCATCAAAATTTGCACACTTTCAAAGTATGTACATATTTTGCTAAGCGGGCAATGTCCATATATGTACTTATAAGTAGGTTTGACTGCTTGGGTATCATTGGATCGCGCAAAATGCTTGTCAAACAAAAACAAAACTAACAAATATGATCCTGTAGTAAATTCTGGTGTCGCCTTTTTCTGTGTGGCGGTTGTTTCTGTTGGTGCTCCGGAAAATCCTTGCGTTTGCAGTAATAAGCACGTAGTGTTTTGTTAATGTCTGAGTGCGTGCCCAGGCGTATATGTGTGTGTGAGTGTGTTTTTATGTAAGTGCGAATTTTGCTTACACACTAGCGCAGGGCAGGGGAGACACAATTTGTTTACCCGCCAGCTACTTTTTCATAAATACCGACTAACGTTGAAATAACTTTTAAATGACGTTTATCTTGGAGGCGTGTTGCAAACACTTTTGCCTGTAAACTTTGTGGCACGCTCTGTTGTCGCTGCGGCACAATGAACAACTTCTTGTTCACTTGAATATACCTGTTATTCGTAGTATAAGGGTATATTGAAGGTAATGTTCTGTTTTCCTAGGCCTATCTTGAAATAAAAAAAATCCACCCAAATAGAGGGCGATTTATCATGAATTTAAAATTAAAAGTAATTAAATGTGGGCCTCATCCAGTTTTTTTAAAATTAAATTTTGAAACTTAAATTTCAAATTAACTTTTCATTTATTTTGTTATTTTGTACAACTTGTCACTATTGAGCCCCGTTTACAAACACTACTTTTCTGTCTGATGTGTTAATTAGCGGGACATAGACACCAATTTAAAAAAAGGGGGCTTCGCCCCCTGCTCGCTTCGCTTGTGGTGAGGTGCGGCTACAGTCGAGTGTAGTCGACTGTCGGATACCCTGAGCCCAGGCACTTATATTCTACTCGGCACGCCGAAGACTTGATGCCCTTGAAGAGCACTGTATTTAATTTTCGACTGATTGTTCCAATGACAGTTATATGATGTAGAGGTCTGATTTCAACCAAATTTGCGCAGGATCTATAAGCCCAATCAATATACATATTCTTTTAATTTGTTTGAGATATCTTAATAAACAGAAAAGTTATTCATATTTTCATGATTTTTAACCGATCGTTCCTATGGCAGCTACATGATTTAGTTGACCGACTTGAACCAACTTTAGTCAGGATGAAGAGGATCAACTCCTATATTTATTCTGTAAGACTGGTTAAGATATCTTAGCAAACAAAAAAGATTTTCATTCTAAGACTTGATTTTCGACCGATCACTCCTATGACAGCTATATGATATAGTGGTCTGATCAAAAAACAGAAACAAACTTGATCTGCGTACGGTATCCAGGAACCTACATACCAAATTCGATGTCTCTAGCTCTTATAGTCTTTGAGATCGACGCGTTCAAACAGACGTGCAGACGGACAGGCGGACGGACGGACAGATGAACGGACGGACCTGACGGACATGGCTAAATAGACTTTCCTATTGATATTGATCAAGAATATATATACTTTATGGAGTGTGCCACGCCACCTTTTGCCTGTTACATACATTCCAACGAAACCATTATACCCTTTTTGTCAATTTTTAATGGGCTCAGGATACAAAAAAATGAAAAATAACGCTTCCATTACCCTTGTGCATTAAATAAATTAATACTCACGAACAAACATTCTCGGCATAAAAAAAAAAAAATTATCTTCTTGAAGTCATTAATTTGGTTTCGCTATATCAGCTAGAGATTCCAAATTTGATACCCAGGGTTCTGTGGACCCCATGCAGATAATGTTTGTTTCAAAGCTGCAAACCGGTTCTGAACCGAACCCGAACCGAACCACTTTCTTAAATGAAAGGTTCGGCTCGGGAAAAAAATAATTACATAAACTTTATGCTTTTCTTATACTTTGCAACTATTTGAGACTTCGAATATACATTATTAAATAATAAGTAATATTTAAATCTAAATCATCTAATGTTTACTAAACTGCAATTTTTAAAATTTAATATAATATGTTTAAAAAATCATGGAAAAATTAATACAATAAAAATATTTTGATGTATTAAATTGCAGCAAGCTTTGAAGGGTATATAAGCTAGTTTGCGAACCGAAGTCTTGCCTTGTGGATCGAACCAGCACACTGAATCTTTTCCAAAATTATGGTGGTTTGCAGCCATGGCTTGTTTAAATTTTTTTACGACTCTGCAAATCACTACACCCACAGTTTTCAAGATAGATCGCTGTTCAATTATGAAAATTCATTTTTATTATTATCAACCAAGCCAACCTACATATTTGCATTAAGATCATTTAAACTCAAGCGCCTAAATTTAAAGATACAATAAATATACACTGCGTTTCACTTGAATAGCACACACCAATTTTTTATTTCTATTTGCTTAACTATCAAGATTCATTGACTCAACTGTACTTGTTGTACTATTTGGTTCGTCCTCATATCCACATGCTCTGCGTCAAAATTGACGCTCCGAAAGTTTACCGTTATATTTTCTTGCTCAATTCATTATCGTTTGCTTCAAATTCGTTTGAATTTTTTGTTTCACTTGAATAGCACATTTGCGTTTAAGATTCATTTACGTCGTGCAGATCATCAGGAAGTTAAAGAAAAACATTATTTTGAATATTTAAAATATATTTTAATAATAATGTGTAATAATGGGTCGTGGTAAAGCTTTAACAAACGAAGAACAAATTAAAATAAAAACTTATCGAGAGTGTGACCTCTCTGTGTCAACAATAGCAAAAAAATTGGGAAGAAGTAGAAAAGTTATATACAATTTTATTCAGAACAGCCCAAATTATGGAAAAAATATGAAAGGTCGCGTAAATAGTGTACTTTCCAATGCTGATAAGCGATCTATATTGCGCGAGGCTTCCAATTCGCATGACTCTATTGACAAAATAAGAGCAAAAGCAGGAGTTAATGCTAGTAAAACTACTGTGTGGCGAGTGATTTCAAAAGCCAATCATCTTAAGCACCTGAAATTGAAGAAAAAACCCCCACTTACCCCCCTACGTAAAGAGGCTCGGCTTAGTTTCTGTAGAAACTATATGTCGTGGGACAGAGAGTGGCAGCGCGTTGTATTCTCTGATGAGAAAAAATTCAATTTCGAGGGTCCCGATGGGTATAATTATTACTTTCACGATTTACGAAAGGAGACCCATCAATTGGAGCGTCTACACAGCAGAGTCGGCGGCGTTATGGTGTGGGGAGCCATATCCTATTTTGGTACATGCGAGCTTCAATTTTTGACCCCCAAGATGAACGCGCAATCATACAAAGGAGTTTTGGAAAAGGCTTTTCCTCCACTAGAAAGTCTTTTTGGAAATTTGTCATGGACTTTCCAACAGGACAATGCCCCAATTCATACAGCCCGTGTTGTCAAATCTTGGATCGAGTCAAAAAATGTCAATCTACTAAACTGGCCCCCATACTCGCCAGACCTTAACATTATCGAAAATGTTTGGGGGTGGCTAGCCCAAAAAGTTTATGAGTCGGGAAGACAGTATTCTACCAAGGACGAGCTAATTAAGGCTATTCAGGAAGCATGGAAAGAAATTTCGCTTGACTATATTAAAAAGCTTTATGATTCCTTACCAAATAGTGTAACGATCCTTACGGCTTCACCGGGCTAACTCGGTCGGCTTAGTGGATTCGTGCAACAAATTTGTAATTGCAGCACTTGCGAATAAATAATAACACAGAGAGATTTCAATAATTCAATGATTTATTTGCGACTCTCTGGCCGACTCTTTATCTTAGGCTATGATTAGGGATATGATTTTATGATCCTGACCTATGTCCTTGTGGTTCGGGTGGATTCCCTTCTCTCGATATGCTGATCGTAGTTTCGCTTGCCGGGGCTCTATTTCTTTGGTTCTGCTTTGTAAGGATGCCAGGAACAGATCCTGCTACCGCAAGGATTGTCGGAATCGGGTCCTGCGACAGGGAGGATTGCTGTAATGTATCCTGCCACAGCGAGGATCGTATTCTGCACTGCTAGAATGTTTGTCGTCGCACCTGCGACAGCAAGGTTATATATTCTGCGACAGCAAGAGTATCTGTAGTAAATCCCGCGACAGCAAGGATTGTTTACAATTGTCCTGCGACAGCGAGGACTATATCCTGTGACAACTAGGATATCTAGCTGGTTTCCTGCACAGCAAGGATATATTCTGCGATAGCAAGAATATCTCTAGTAAATCCCGCGACAGCAAGGATTGCTTACAATTGTCCTGCGACAGCAAGGACTATATCCTGTGACAACTAGGATATCTATCTGGTCTCCTGCACAGCAAGGATATGTTCTGCGATAGCAAGAATATCTCTAGTAAATCCCGCGACAGCAAGGATTGCTTACAATTGTCCTGCGACAGCAAGGACTATATCCTGTGACAACTAGGATATCTTTTGGTCTCCTGCACAGCAAGGATATATTCTGCTATAGCAAGAATATTTCTGGTAAATCCTGCGACAGCAAGGATTGGTTACGTTTTGTCCTGCGACAGCAGGGATTGTTGTTCAGATCCTGCTAAAGCAAGGATATTTCAATATTAGTCAGTTGGTCTCGTTGGTGTTCTCGTGCTTGCTTGACTCGTTGTCTCGCTTCTAAACCTCTCTTCTGTGCTTGCATACGCCTTTTATATTATATCTTGCCAAAACTAACGGCACTTGCGCTCACCACTCAGCCAGCGTCGCTGCTCTCTGCTGTTTGTCAGCGACGCTGCTCTCACCATTCAGCCAACGTCGCTCTGTTGAGCGCATTGTTGCAGTTTATACCAGACCATGGGCGTCGCTGAAACAAGAACTGTTGTGGGGAACAATTGTTTCTCACAATAGGATCTATGAAGTTATTTTAAACAAGGGAGGTTCCACCCATTATTAAAACTAATTTATTAATTAATACTTTATATAATAAACCCAAAATAAACTCTTTAAGATGAATTTAATAATATTTTATATAGGTTAAAACAAAGTGTGCTATTCAAATGAAACATAATATACGCACTATTTTTTGGTTATTTAGTTTTAAGGCCCTGTAACTTAAAAAATTCTCAATTTATTTTGGTTTTGCTAATTAGTAAAAAAAATTGAATACTTTAACTATGATTTTAAGCTATGAAATAATCTTTTCTTTTATTTGTTAAAAAGCTTTGGTGAAATAAAATGCACCTTGCCAAGTGTGCTATTTAAGTGAAACGGAGTGTATATATTTTAATCGAGAAACGGGTATCTTATAGTCGAAGACTCGACCATATCGTACTTTGGTTTTTCAAACTTTATTTGTGCGACTTTAAACACCCGTGAATTTATTTCACAGCTTACGTGAGAGCCCTCGTTAAAAGCATGTGAGTATATGTGCTAGTCTGTCCGAAAAGGCGTTGTAAGGGTTGCCCACTATTAACATTTACCACTGTAATCTTTTTCTATACCTATTATTCGTAGAGGACAAGGGTATATTATATTTGTTGTAATGAATGTCACAGGGAGAAGGAGCATGGCAGACTCCACAAAGTGTATATATGTATGTATATATTCCTGATCGGCATGAGCCAGAATAATTAAAACACATTTGAACTATAATCATACTGAAGCAGAACAAAACAAGGGGGCTCTGCCCCCTGCTCGCTTCGCTCTTAAGATATCCAAACCAAACTCACAGATTTTATGTTTGCGTTTGTCTCTTACATCTTGACCAAATTTGGTCGAAATCGGTCAACTATATCATATAGCTGTCATAGGTAAGACCGGTCGAAAATCATGTTTTAGTATGAAAAAATTTTTAGTGAACTTTCTAAAATGAAATAAAAAGTCACCTATGTTGTCTGTTTGTCTGTGCGTTTCAAAGCGTTGAAAATGCTTACATTTTTGATGAGAAATTATTCCTTATCGGAAATTTAGAAATGTTTGTTTTACGACTTTGTGAAAAACACGCTAGGCTATCGGGAATACGGAAAAACCCGCGAAAATTAAAACCCTCATAGTTTTCAAACCACAGAAGCTACAGATATGTTCTATATATCGATGGAAAGGTATCTTTAATTTAAGGTATAAAGAGTCATGACATTTTTACGCATTGTGCCGAAAAATTGGACAAAACCGGATATCAGAAATTTTGGGACATGAATAGAGTTTCGTCACTAGACGTTTACTACGTCAACAAGTCTTTTTTAAGATATGTTGTAATACGTAAAGTTTCGCGTCTTTTGATATATGACGCATATCTTACAGCCATAAGGTTTGGAAGATATTACCTGTTAACTGAATATATACATTTTACTATTTACTATACTAGTTAGAAAATTAAGCTTTGGAACGAAAAACTTGTTTGGTTCTCAAGATTTCTCAACCAATTTGACAGAGTATGCATTTAAGTTGATCTTATACATTAAGTCGAAATTTGGTTACGATCGGACCACTATATCATATAGCTGTCATAGGAACGATCGGTCAAAAATCATGTTTTAGTATGAAAAAATTTTTTGTTTCTCAATATATCTCAACCAATTTGACAGAATACGCATTTAAGTTGGTCTTATACATATATCCTGATCAAATTTAGTTCAAATCGGTTTACTATATCACATTGCCATAGGATTGATCGGTCAAAAATCATGTCTTAGTACTGAACCCTCCTCGAGGGTGCCGACTGGAAATGGCGCTACAGTGTTCCTGAGCAGTGTCGGGCGGCTCTCAGAAAATATCAGGGATCGAAACTATGTGCTCTGGTTTTATAATTACCAAGTTACATGGACTCGACTCTTGGTCATGGTACAGTGGTATATTTCTAAAAACACTTACACCATTTGGAAAGTTTTAAAAGAATAAGCAGTTGCAAAATATTCTGATATCATATAAAAAAACCACTACACCAGGTGAAAGTCTAGTGACGAAAGCGTATTCTAGCCCCAAAATTTCTTTAAAAAAATTTTTTTGGCACTGCGCAAAAAGTTATTTTTAGGTATAAAGAAGCTGAACATTTTTGCTGAACATTCTTTGTCCTGACTGACTGACTGTCTGACACAGCAACGTGTAGGCCAAATGGCTAAAGGTAAAAAGCTTAAATTTTCACACAACATAGCTAAGACAATTTCATCGTGCAATGAGACGACGTTTTGCGAAATTCCACCTGCAACTGTCTTAATATGAGGTCAGAGGTCGAGGAATTGCTTTGTATGACTGTCTTTTACATTCTGACAAAATTTGGTAAAAGTCGGATTACTATATCATATAGCTGCCATAGGAATAATCGGATGAAATGAACTGTTTGTATGGAAAACTTTTTTGTTTCTTAATATATCTTAACCAAACTTACAGATTATATGTTTGGGACTGTCTCTTACATTCTGACCAAATTTGGTCAAAGTCGGATAACTATATCATAACGATGATTTTCAGCCTGCAACAAAGTATGATGGACTTTATGTCCTTTATGAGAACAACTATGCAAAATTTTAAGCAAAATCAAAACACATTGATACAGATGCTTACATCTCAACAGTCAAAATAATCAATGGCGGCCCTACGAATTTCAATGTGGACCACTAACGGTGTTTCACGGCATAAACTTGAGCTAACTCAATTTCTATACGACAAACACATCGATGTTATGCTGCTCTCAGAGACGCATCTCACTAACAAATCAAACTTCCAAATACGTGGTTATTTATTCTACGGCACAGATCATCCGGATGGAAAAGCACACGGTGGAACGGGTATCTTAATTAGAAACAGAATCAAACATCATTTTCATAAGAGATATGCAACAAACTATTTGCAAGCTACATCTATAAGCTTACAATCGGGCAACAGCAACCTTACTATTGCCGCAGTATACTGTCCTCCCAACTTTGCAATCACTGAAGCTCAATTCTTCAGTACACTGCGGAATCGTTTTATAGTAACAGGAGACTACAATGCGAAGCACACGTATTGGGGCTCTCGCCTTGTGACCCCCAAGGGCAAGCAGTTATATAAGCCTAGTTACTGGCTTTCAGATCCTAAAAGGAAACCAGATTTAGTAGACTTCGCTGTGTACTTTCAGATCTATCATCTGACCACTCGCCCGTTCTATAAAACTTTCTTCAATGTCCGGAACTTGAAGGATATCCTAATTCAAAAAAAAACTTCTTCACAAAGTAAAACTCTAGTGATTTCTGATATCCCATTTTGTGACGAACGATATTAAATTTAATACATAAATGATTAAAAAAAAAGTTTAGCATTTGGCACCTTGCGCAAAGGGATCTCTATTCTGTATACCTAAAAATAATTTTAATGCTCAGTGCCGATTTAATTAAATAAAATCGTTAGATCCGTTTTCTAACAAATCGTCAAAGTGTCAGCTAAAAAGCTTTTTCACATTTTACCTGAGCACTTTGCAAACAAATATTCAAGGCACATCTAAAAGCCCTCAATAATATAAATAATAAAAGCCCTAAAATACCTTTCTAACGACGTGTAAAACACGTCTGTAGCTTCTTCGGATTGGAAACTGTGGGTGTTTATCAAATTTATCGGGTTTTAGCTACTTCCCGATAACCTAGCTATTTCCCGCTAAAGTCGTAGAACAAACATTTCTAGATTTCTGATAAGAAACAATTCCTTATCAAAAAATCTAAGCTTTTTTAGCGCTTTGATACAAGCAGACAAACAAACTTTTCATCTCATTTTGAGAAGGCACTTAAAAATTTCAAATTGATATATCTTTTAAACCAAATGTCGAATTGGAATGATCGAGGTATGATTCGACGCGTATTTTTAATAAGAATTTTAAATTATAAAATTTAACTAAAAGGCTCCAACGGACCCACTAACTGCAGTCATAAAAATTTTGCCTCTCCCACTTACACCCCCATATCTTAAGAACCAGGTGAGTTACCAAAAGTCTTAGTATGCACTTTTGTAAGTTACCGTCATACCGTCCATATCGGACAGTCGTAACAAATTTTTCATTCTTCGTGTATATATTGCTAGTCGCCTTTTGTACACTACGTTATGCTTTCGTCACTAGCGCGGACTGCCGTCCGCAGTGATCGACTCACTCACAGGACCAACTGGCTTAAGTACAAGAAATATGTGAGCTCTCACCTAAATCTAGCCATAGTTCAACACCGAAGCTGACATCGACTGCTCTGCTGATTTACGGGAAAATATACTCGTCTCTGCAGCCAAAATCTCTACACCACAAGGAGTAACTGCACAGCCCAACCAACAGAAAACCAATCTTCAAATTAAACAACTTGTTCTGGAAAAGAGAAGATTGAGACGCGACTGGCAGTCAAATCGCTCGCCATCTACCAAGCAACGGCTTAAAGATGCCTCACGCAGGCTCAGCAAAGCTCTAAAGCGTGAAGAAGCGTATGCCCAGCGCTGTTCATCAGGCTCCTGGGCCCGTAGCGATAAAGTAAAGGCCAACACATTCGCTGCGCAACTTACTCTTTTGTTAAACCGCCTTCTCAGACGCAAACTGCAGCCGATCCCGTGCCATCTGAGTTTCACCCAAGCGAAATTGCAATAGTCATCAAAGAGCAAATGAAACCAAAAAAGGCTCCAGGGTATGATCTAATTATTCAAAAAGTGATCATTGAACTTCCCAACTGTGCCATTTGCCTCATTTGTAAGCTTTTCAACGCGATCATAAGACTTGGATATTTCCCTAACAAATGGAAAAAATATATTATTATTATGATTCCGAAACCAGGAAAAGATCATACAATGCCATCATCGTGCAGACAAGAGAGCTGCAACGGGTAAGAAATGTTCGATCAGGCTCGAACATTGACTCGAACTCATTATGATTTTTTCATTTTGTTTGAGCGAGCGGAGCGGATCGTTTGAACTGAGCGTTTGAGTCGAACGCTCAGTTCGAGCCACACCGTCAGAAATCATGATGATCGTTTGTGATCGTGCGTTTTTGTTTAATCACGAGTCATGATCGTTATGTACGTTTCGAGCCACTCGAGAAGGCAAAATGTGCGAGCACGTAGCAGCGTTTACAATAAAATGTACAAGAATATGTACGTACGTATATGTGTACATAAATGAAATAGTATGCACTATGTTTAAAACTTTTCTATAATTTGAATTGATTTAAATACATATACAATGAAAATATTAAAATTTGTATGAGTGGATAAAAGTAGCATTATTTTTTTACTTGTTACCCGTAAAGTTTACAGGTATATTTTATTCGCTACAATGCATGAACGAAACAGGCGGACGAACCTAAAAACTAAACGCAGCTGATGGGTTTGTACAGAGTGGAAAGATAGCATTATTTTCTACTTGTTACCCGTTTACAGTTTGCAGGTATATTTCATACGAATCTTAAAACTGAGCCTAACTGATGGGTTTTTTGGACAATTTGTATTTTAGGCGTACGTGATAAAATGGGTGATTAATAGGTAATAAATACACGAATTTACTCACGAATTTATGGAAATTTCCCCAAAATTTATAGCAAGGTAACTGGTAGGTGGATATTTATTGTTTTTTTTGCAATTGTGAGCCTGAATGGTTAACCCAATTTTTGATAGAATTTAGAATTTAAGAAAACAAAAAAAAATTACTTTCGGATATAATAAGTTCAATTTTTTGAATTAGGTCAACAAAATTTAGTTACATTCAAATTTAATAAATCATATAAAACTCATTCAAAGACATGTTTGAAACATTAGATTCTATTTTAAAAATAAATAAAATCGAATTTAGTAATACATTTTATAAGTATTTTTCAAATAAAATAAATTATTATATTTTTATAATCAATCCTGTGTTTTATAATTTTTATTTTCTTTCAAAAATACAAACAGTAAAAGTATAAAAATACTTACACGTATGTAAACACTCGCAAATGCACCACAAAACCATTACTCATTTAGGTATATACCCAAACAAGGGCTCGTACACATACGCAAACGAAGGCTTAAACAGATACCCAAACTTACGCTCGTTTAGATACACAAACGGACACTCGAGTGGCTCGAGTGTCTACCCATACGCACACGCGAGTCATGCGCTCAAGTCATACCCAAATCGTCCGTCCATTTGTGTATCGTCATAAACGTCACACGATCGAGCCGAGTAGTTCGTAACCAAGAAATCGTGTCCGTTACACGATCGTAAACATAGACACGCGCAACTCGATCGAACACGTTGGGGCTGAGCCGCTGGTAGATTAAATTGAATTTTTGGCAATGGTGAGCGATCATACACGAACATACCCGTTGCAGCTCTCTGGTACAGACCAATAAGCCTACTACTCTGCATGTCAAAACTATTTGAAAAATATCTCCTGTTCCGCTTATTCCTAATCTGAGAGCACACAATGTAATCCCAGCACATCAATTTGGATGCCGAGAAAACCATGGAACTATCAAGCATTCGAGCATCGGGAATACTGCAGTGCGATATTTCTTGACGTCTCTCAGGCCTTTGATAGAGTGTGGCTTGACGGCCTCATGTACAAAATCAAGACGACACTCCCTGCTTACACCCACCCGCCTCCATCGCAACGACCTCCCAGCCCAGCAGTAGTATTTCCGGGCCCCCAGACCTTAACCAGTCGTCTAGACTGTAAATAAATTATAATTATAAGATTTGATAAACTTGCTGTTAGTCCATATAAGAAGAAGATCCAGCAAATAAACAAAAGCATAAAAAAAAACTTGATTAAAGTACATAATTGTATTTTATATTTATAACCATAATAATTTTTTTTTTACATATTTTTGTTTTTAAAGGTAGGGCTGGAAGGGGATTAGATGTTGAGAAAGTGTTTGGATATGTTGTTGGGGTTGCGTTTGTGAAAAAAGTTGGGCCTGGGAAGGGTTAACAATTTGAGTAATTATATTTATTTTTTTGTTTATTTCATTCATTTTTTTGTTTAGATCTTTTATATCTGCACTTATAATTTTAACCGTTTTCATTATATTATTTAAATTTTGTTTTATTTTGATTTTCATTATTTTGTTTTTTAATTTTTAAGGGATTTGTTGGTTGCTGCTGTTGTTGTTGCAGTAGTTGTGGTTGCGTTTGTTGTTGCCTTGGGTACTGTTGTTGTTGTTTTTGTTTTTGGTACTGTTGCTGTTGTCGTAGTTGTGGTATTTGTTGATGCTCTGTCTGCTGTTGTTGTTGCTCTTTATTTCCTAAATATTGCAGTTGCCGATGTTGTTGTTGCTGGCCTCCATATGTTGCAAGCAAATCCGGCATCCACGGTTGCTGTTGTTGTTGTTGTTGCTGCCATTGATTTGGCATTGGCCACATTGAATAGTTTTGTAAGCTCATATCAATTTTATGCGCGCTTTCATTAAATTAGCGATGGATTGGTAACGATATGATGATATCGATATTATATTGTTTTGCGAACGATTCTTAAGCAATTTGTTGGCGCAGTTCGAAGCAGTTGTTGTTGTTTTTATTATTGTAGCTCTAGTTTAGTTTTGAAATTCGTGAAGTCTAGTGTAAGCTAGTTTAGGGCGAAGCGAGAGCGCAATAAAGCTTTCGTTGTTCGCTCTGAGAGCGAATTCGCCTCGCTTCGCCATCGTAGGTAAGCTAGGCTTATACGTAAGAACATGGAATCAGTTGTCGAAATACAGTATTATACTCAGCACCGAATCGCTCTCGTTCTCGGAAATCTTTTAAATAAATAATTCTGTTTCTAAAACGCCACCATACCCCTTTTCAAATAAATTAATTTGTCATATGTATAAACTCATATGATTTTTCATGGCGCCCCCGGGTGGACATTTTTAGAATCAGTTTGAAGTGTATAAACGATTTTCTTAAGTGCAATTAAGTGCAATTGTGAGTGGCTCGCGACGCGAAATTATTAAAATTGATATAAAATCGCGCTGGTCGTGCAATTTGCTGCCAATCACTTGGATTGCCAATTACTTGGACATCTGGGCATTTCTGGACATATTGAACTCTGGATCGTTGGCTCTCTTGGATTTCATCTTGTGGATCAATCGTCGTTGGAAATGCCAAGGAAAGTTGCGTCGGAAGTACAAAGTCCGCGCCAGCAGGTACTGTGCTAAATTGAAAGCGAAACAACCACCAATTGCATTGGTTGTGCTAAATAAGGTCAACGCTTTCAATTCTTGGCACATATGTACATATGTAAAGTAGTTGAGCATACATACATATGTACATACATACATATGTATGCTTAGAATTGCATGCACTAACATAACCGCTTTGGAGAATAATTGTTTATCTATATATATA